>JASDDO010000006.1:43399221-43424779 GCA_030015575.1 Agapanthus africanus
GCAGAAACACAAGCATGGAATTCTAAGACTTCTGGTAAATTTTCATGCATTGATCTCTTAGTACGGCCGCGGAAACGCGGCCAAACCCCTGGTTTGGCCGCGGTTCCGCGGTGGGAATGTGTGATCATTGCACCAAAATTTCCCAGTAGGTCTTATACTTAGAAATAGGGATTTTGGGATATTATGTTTGGGCCCAGATTTTCTGTAAGTGCTACAGTAATGCTTTGGGGCCCACTTGGTAAATTTTGTTCGATCGGATATTTTAAATATGCCAGTTCACAGTATTTACATTATATCTGCGACCGTGAATGTCACTCGATCGGTAAATCCAGTCTATCTGCTATAGCCCTTTTAGACGGATTTGCGAACGTGACATTCACGTTGATGTTCTGTGTTTTTGCTGTGTTGTTGAGGATCGGTCGTGGGAGATAGCCTGGTTGCAATATAGTACAGTTCTGTTTTATATGTACATTTGATATTGCGGGGCGAGTGTCCGACATGTGGACTGCCGTCACTGCCTGTTTGTATTATTATTTTGGGGCACGACCTGGTTGCGGTCGATGTACCCGTTGTATGTATATTTAACTTTCTGTACTAGGATTACCCCGCGGAGCGGTGCACGGGTAGCCGGGTTCTAGAGGGCAACAAGCCCGCATCTCATGGCATTGAGACGGAGGGGGCTTTACTCTAGAATTGGCGAGCTGTTCGCCGCACTCGTAAGGGGTATAGGTTGACCCAGGAGGGGTGCCCAAGTTACCGGATTCCGTGAAGTGCTGGGTGGTCCATTCACGTTGATGAAGGGGGCTGCCTCGCTTCAGGTTTTGGCGGGTAACTTGCCGTGCCCGTAGGGGTCTAGGTTTTCATTGCACAGGCTATCCACACGACCAAGGGAACGTCGGGTTTCAGCAGCGGCTCTGTGAAACCCGGGGATCCCAGATATCTGTATTGATCTGTGTTGCTATACATTTCTGTGTTGCATTTTATCGCGCCTTGAGCGAATACTATATATTGGTATATATATTTGTAGATGTTGTATATGTTTTGCATCCGCGCTAGTCCAGTCCCCGCTCTGTCGTTAGTTAGCTAACCTAACGGGTGATGACGGGACCCAGTGGCGAATGCGGATGGCATATACGTACATCAGTATATTTTCGTTCTTTGTGGTGTGATCAATTGATGGGACTGCATTGATTCGGATCAATGCAAGTTAAACAAACCTATTCTGATGTTGTTGGAACACTTTTTCAAAAGCTGTTATTGCAAGGGCGTTCTCTTTTGTTTTGCACAGTGGTATTCGGTTATGAATATCCAGCTCCTCAGTCGACGAGGCAAGGGCCGAGATCCCTTCACCGGGAGTGACCCCTTGGACAAAAGTTTGCGTCAGGGCAATAACTTCAATATAGCCGATTACTTTTGCTTTGCATCGTGGTATTCAGATGGAATATCCTGCACCTCATTCTACGGGGAAAGAGCCGAGATCTCTTCACCGGGAGTGACCTCTTTAGCAAAGGTTTTCGTAACTATATTTTTAAAAGCTATCAGTTCCTTCAACGATATCAAGTTCATTACGTTAAAGGTTTTCGCCAGAAACCATTCGTAGCCCTCCATCATTTCAGTTAAATATTCGGTAGTATTCAAGCTATGTATTTTGACCTCACGCCAAGGCATAGTGTTTGGTAGCTGCCGGGTATTTATCTGCTGCATAGATAGATACGTTGGTTTGGGACAGTCGTACTACTATTTTGGCCTACGTCAAGGGTATGTACGGGTGGGTTCAAATTAACCAGGAAAATGATGGGTAGAACTTGACATGTGACTTATTATATTTTGACCTCACGCCAAGGTTATAAGAGCATGGGGTAAAAATCCACATCGGGAGTTTCAAAAGAACTGAAACTTGCCAGATATGCGCATACCTTCTGGAGTGTGATAACGTGAGCGGATTCCGTCACATTATCATGCGATGATAGTTGGATCCCGATTCCCACTAATGAGTTGGTTTACTCCTCGGGTGATCCTGGCTAATTCTTCTTTCAGGTTTGGGGAAGAATTTGACGTTACTGTGGGGGGTTTCCAGATTAGATAAAGTGATAACCATTCTGATCTAGGTTAGAGTGCACGCTGAGTGTTTCTTTTCTCTCTCTCTTTGGCAGCGACCATTGACCCGACCCTAGACTATGACTCAGTGACCAAGTTGACCGAACCTTCTTAACACTGGCTTTTGGATTGTCAGAGTTGCAAACCTCATTGCCACTCCTACTTTTACCCTTTTCTCCAGGACACCCCGTATTACTACGAACGTCCACTTCCATTGGACAAAACCATCGTATGGTTATATACGAACTTGAAGGACTTCGAGGATGGTTTCTGGTTCTGGAGAAAACGGATAGGACTATTCAGTTGTCTTTTCTTTTCACCTTCTCTCAGGTTGCGAGTACTCCTTGGTTTAGGAGTAGTACACCTATTATGCAAATTGGACAGTCTTATTCCAAACCTTAGGCTGGTGCCGAACGGTGGGGAATGAAGAAATCCAATTAGCCTAAACGGTGTACAGAAGGTATTAAGTTCAGACAAAGCAAGGGATTAGTAAGAGGGCAAAGTAAATTGCGACTGCTATTCACGACCAAACCATGTACTTCTTTGTCAATCCTAAATCACCTATGAATTAAGTTCATTCGGTTGTCTTTTATCCTCACCTTCTCTCGCATTGCGAGTGCTCCTAGGATTAGGACAGTACACCCATTATGCTTATTGGATAGTCTTCTTCCAAACCATAAGCTGGTGCCGAACGGTAGGGAAGGAAGAAAACCATTTGGCCTAAAGGGGTGTACAGAAGGTAATGACAAAAGACATGTAAAGGGATTTGGAAAGATGGCAAAGAATTATACGGTTACAGTCGTGAATCTGGTTAATGGAAGAGGCATTACTAGGAATACCAGGATACCCCATCGAAACATTTCAATGTTTCAGTTTCACTGTGTACTGTTAAAAGAAAACTGATTTCCCGATTACATACTTACTCCAGGGTATGTATTTACCAGGTATGAGTCTCACATCTGTATGGTTTTACAGATGATGAAGAGGAGTAAGTTATTGGGAATTAGGTGACCATCCTCATTATATCGGGATTTGTTGGAATTGGTGATATTTGAGGAAGCCACCTGGGTTGTTTGCCGGTCGGCAAATATTTGGTTTTGAATATCCGTTGTTGTGCACCAATTTCAAATTGATATATCTGTACGTCTATTTTTATAGAGTGAGACATATCTTTTTGAAATTATTTCTATGACATTTACCTATACCAGTGGATGGTTAGATAAGGAGTATTGAACAACGGTGTAATTCTTCTTAACCAAAAGTACAGTTTTCAACCTACGACACACAGTGAATGAGTCACTACACTCAGGGGACTTATAAGAGTATTGTATATTGTCCTGTGTCCATTAGGACAGAGGGGTTGGTCCTCGTACTATATTCTGTTTACTTTTAACTTCTCTAGTTCTTAGACATGTGTTTCGTAGAAACACAGGGTCTAAGTTTTGAGGAGTTATAAGTATAAGAGTAAAGTAGAGAACCAGGTGTTGCAAGTATCGGGATTCTTCAAGGTGATCGAAGAGTAGATACTTGTGAATGGTATTCAGTTGATAGTAATGATTAAGAGAACTAGCTTCTCTTTCAGGTTACTCATAATTGGAAGTACTCCTAACTTGAGTAACGCTGATCGGCCTCTTTCCATTTAGTTGACATGCACTGGAGACAGCTGCATGATTTGAATCTGGTTCAATTAAATCAGTGCCTCTGTTTTTGGATATAGAACAGTTCATATCTTGACATTGTTAAGATACGGGGAGTTGTCCGGCTTATGCTTAAAACCAGACTCTGGACAACTCAAGGCACGTTTCAGTAATGGCTGTTTGTGGGTTGACCCGGGCTATGACGAGGGTTGATTTTCTACCATCTGGAAGATCAATAGTGATATTGTTCTTGACTCGCCACAGTTTTATCAAAAATGGATTTTTTCAGAAAAACAGTAGTGGGAGTATGGTAGAACTGGAAGTGATTCCAGAACCACAAACGATTACTGAAGATTTCATAAGAACCTAAAGATTCAATCTGGTTTGACATTCCATTGGCCACTCCGCAGATATGGTGGGTAACCTCAGGCACTCGAGAGGTACTTCGGTATGCTCCAGGACGGTGGCAGGGAGGTTCTTGTTTACCCACACTTGCCATTTCTGTTGTTCCAGACTATGAGACCCGGCAGGAGGATGAGTATAGCGTCATTCTAAACTAGCTTTAGAAGCGTACGTGTATATGACTCTGCCAGAGGGTTGTCGTAGTCAGTGGGAGCAGCGGAAGCATTGGTGGACATCAGGCTTATGTCTATCTATAGACTAGAGCAGATATAGCGGAGATAGATCATCTATTTCTGATGTGACAGTCATAGGTTTGACGTCATCAGAATAGGGGATGGATCTGTTAAGAAGGTAGTAGGGTGTGATGTCCTGGTATTTGATGACATACACACAGTAGGAAGTGATATTCCTATACTACGATCGGTTATACTTTGGTCGTCACACAGTGGTTTCTCCACATAGGACTTGGATATTATATCAGACATTCTGATTACTAGATCTATAGTTTTAGATCTAGATTTGGGTGGTTTCCCAATCTGGGTACTTTGACCGCATTCTATGAGTATTTAGAATGGATGACTCCTGGCACGGTAGTATACCTGCAGGTGATGGAGTCACCCTCTCTAAAGGTGTCTTACAGACTAAAGGGGAGAGGGATGTGCATGATTGGCAGATCACTTGCTCAGGCAATTGAGTCAATCATGAGATGTCAAGTACCATACCAGATGTTGTTCTTGCAGTAGGTGCAATAAGTTGATATTGATCCAATCCTGGAGAAACAATCGGAAGCAGTTTTAGAACATAAGTTGATGTTCTAAGGAATTGATGACGGCAGCCTCCTTTAGGAGACGGTTATCATTCCAGGCTTCCAAGGTGACCTGGATGGCAGAGTGGCTGCCAGAGTTATAGTTTTCCCTCTGACGAGAGGCAGTATTTTGGACAGGTGGTCCAGGTGGAAACTGAGGGAAGGCATGGCACATGATACTGATTAAGTTCAGTTGACGATACAGTCTAAGAAGTTTGGATTTGGAGTTCACTTATGAGCTAGGTCCCATCAGACATCCAGACATTCTAGGACAGGTATTGCTCATTTCGGGAGATGGTTTTCTCTACGAACATGAGATATAGAGAGACATAGAAAGAAACACCAGAGCGGATCCACTCACTGAAGCTATTCCTCGAACGCAATAGTCTCGCAAACGAGCTTTGTGAGACTGACTAGTAGAGGAGTTGGGTGTTCGGTATCACACGGGCTGTGAGTATGCGACATCGCAATAATTAGCCTCGAGTGCAAGTGGGAGATTGTTGGAGATAGTGCCCTCAGAGTCAATTATTGGATCACAGGCACGTGATTGCAATGATTGAGGGGAGGACCTATCCCGGTAGGACAGTCTTACTCGAGATGATAGTATGCTATCTGGTTTATCTTTATCATCGTGTACTGCTTTAGGTGACCTGACAAGTCGCTATTACACGTTGATAGAGCCCCTAGGATTCTTGCTTGACCACCAGCAGTATGAGGGCGATCATATAAGTGGGAGCTGGGGGTCTACAAGCACATCCTTAAAAGGTCCCTAGTCGTGGGAGATTCGAGACAGGGCATCGTTTCTCCAGAGTAGACTAGTGTATACAGTCGAGACCCCGACGAGGGGCGGTGGCCGGTCTCACAAGCCACTGGTGTCAGTTGGTTCACCTAAGATGTATACAGGTGCTCATTGGGTTATGAGTACACCGGACAGGACTCGCCGGGAACATGCTAGTTGGTCTTATACCTGACGTCAGATAGCAGTTCCCTGGTGACATGTGTACAGGTTAGTTCATCGACCTGAGATCGTCATTTGTCTCGTGTGAGTTCCCACTGTACTTTGATTACTACCCTACCACGGCTCAAAGGAGTCATACAAACAGGTTTTAGTTGGGTACAGTCCCGAGCCACATGGAGGCAGTGAGCGGATCTACAGGGGTTCGTCTCTCCCGGTATTGGGGGTGAGGTCGCGCTGTGTCTAGGAGAGCCAGAACATGAAAAGTCCTTGTCCAAGGCAGGAGATTTGCTGGTAGGTATTCCAGTAGTATCTCAGGGTGTTCTGGGCTACACTCCGACACGACTTGTACCGCTATTGGGGGTCTGACTTTTACCAACCCCCTAGGCCCGCCATGCGATGCACATAGACGAACGGACCGGACTGTACGGATATTGTCATTGACAGGCTCAGTAGGGTATCAGGATGAGTTCGCTCATCGACGTCCCTTTTGGTCGATAGCTGGTGGCCCGTCACGTATGGCTAATACCTCTGACGTGCTAGTGGTTAAATCCACAACCATAGTATTGACGAGTCTTTAGAGTCCACCACACAGACAGTTACTCAAGTTTCGGGCGAAACGCTGTAGAGGCCGTATGGAGATATGGCAGGGTTCGATCAGATACGTGCGGTATTGCACGGATCGTGATCGGACGGTTTTTACTAGCCGGCTTTGGCTTAAGCCGGATTCTAGTTTTAGATAGTGTAGTTTTGTCTCTTTGCATTTGTGTTCAGTGGGAATACAAATACGGGCATGTATTTGCAGTAGCGGGGTTTTCCTGTAATTTATTACGGGATCGGTTTTCTGGGGTTGCCAGTTTGCATTCCGTTCCGGCCGATTTTCTTTTATTCCTTCTCGGCCGGACTTTTCGTTGGAGGGGGTTATTTGCAGTTTGCAAATAACTTATTTGTGGAGGGCTTTATTGCAGTAGTGCCTCCATCATGATGAGATTCCTTTTGCATCATATATCTTGCATTTATGGTGATGAGAGTGAAAGGGTGTGAGTGAAATTTGGTGTGACTGTTTCCTGATTTAAAATCAGGAAAGCTTCTGTGGAAAGCTTCTGTGGAAAGCTTCAAAAGGGGGTCACGTGCTTACACGTGACTAGTGGTCACGTGTTGGCACGTGACACCTAAAAACGTCATTAAGGCAAGTTCAATTCCCTGACTGCGAAGAAGGAAAAGAAAAGCTTCAAGGAGAGTCACGTGCTCCCACGTGATCAGGGTCACAGGGCGACACGTGACGTTTAAATGCAAGCGTCAAAGGCACGTCGGGTAACTGACCAAGTCAAGAAAAAGGCTTCAGAAGAAGTCACGTGCTCCCACGTGACCAGGGTCACGTGTTGGCACGTGACGTTTAAGGCAGCAAACGCATTCTTCAGAACAACCAAAGAAAGAAAGTTCAAACAAGGATCACGTGCTCACACGTGACCAGGGGTCACGTGGTAACACGTGACGGCTGAGCAGCAGAAGAGGGCAGAACGCAGAAAGAAAGAGGATCCTTCATTCCAAAGGGGGTCACGTGCTCACACGTGACCATGGATCACGTGGTCACACGTGACCGGCTTTCAAAGCCCATTTTATCAACAGAATTAAATTCTGAAAGAAATTCAGATCTTGCCAAAGGAACGCAACTATATGCATCCAATCAAATTAAAGATTCAGAGGTCATTTATTTATGGAAAATCTCGGGTTTGGAAAGATTTCCCCCTTAAATCTAACCAAAATAAAAAGGGAGAATCTCTGGGTTTGAAATCCAACGGTGAATAAAATTCACCTAATAATCCAAAGGTCCAGAATGAACAATGGATGCAAATCAAATATCTCCATGAAGATTCGTCAAAAACTGATTGACTCGGCTGCTTCTCCTATAAATAGGAGCCAAGAGATACAAAAAGGACACACGCGCAGAGAAAGAAAAAAGGAGAAAAGCTTTGATACTTGGAAAAGACTTCGATTTTCTGCGAAAACCCTAGGTAAGAAAGGGAAGGCCTTTTGAAAGAGGGGGAATTTAATTCCCAACAGAGTTTAACTCTGATACATAAAACAGAAGAGCACATTTCTTCTCTCTTTGATAGAGGATCTGCAAAGTGCACATCTCCCCTTTAGGTTGAGAATTTAATTCTCAATGGGTTGAGATCCTGCCATGCAGATCCAAAACATAGAGAGGGAACGCAAGCATGAGAATTTAATTCTCCAGAACTATAGGAATTCAATTCCTTTAAAAATAATAAAATTAGGGTTCGACCCCGTATCATGGGAATTTAATTCCTTTAAAACAAAAGAAACAGGGTTGAACCCTAATTAAGAATGTGGTTCTGTGGAAATAACAGGAATTTAATTCCCTTAATTATAATTCTTTAAAATGGGAAGTATAATTCCTTGAAAGCTTTTATTAAGGGTTGAACCCTTTTCAGTTCTCCATATAAACGAGGAATTTAATTCCTACAGAAAATTCAGAGTTCAACTCTATAAGTCTTCAAAAGGAAATAGGAATTTAATTCCTCTGAAATTTAAAGTCCGAGGAATTTAATTCCTGAAAAAAGGAGTAACAGATCCTCTAAAGAAAAAACATAGAGGTAGGGTCACGTGCCACCACGTGACCCTCCAAAAACCCCTACAGAAAGCCCCTTTGAGGCAGCACCCCACGTGACCCACGTGACCTTGGCAGAAACTCTAATATACAAGCATTTGAATGCCCGTCACGTGATGGCACGTGATGCTTTGAAAGAAGTGATAATTTCAGCAGAACAACTGAAGGGAGGGCGCTCTCACGTGCTGCCACGTGACCCTTCTTACCTTAGTGTTTAACACTAAAATTAAAACTCTCAAGCCCAGTGTTAAAACACTGTCGGGCCTTGGCATTCAATGCTGGTTAAAAAGCCTTATCGGCAGTGTTCAACACTGATCTGTTTTAGTGTTTAACACTAATTTGAGAAAGCCCTATTGCTGGTGTTTAACACCAATTATCTCTTAGTGTTGAACACTAACTTAACAACCTTATTCCCAGTGTTCAACACTGATTGCTCCGAAGTGTTTAACACTAGGCTTTGGCCTAATTGGCTAAAGGGATAGAGGTAAACACTCTCCCTCAATGGACCAACAAAGAGTCAATATTCCAGACCTGACTGGACTTAGCCCAAGCTGGCCATAAGTCCTCAATTTGTGATTAACTGGGCCGATGGGCTCATAACATAATTGATCAATCTTGACCCAAATTGGGCCAAGGACTATTTAATCCACCCCGGTTCTAGGGTACATCTCTTCACTCCTTTGATATTTGGCATTGTAATCCCTCAATGTCTTCAAAGAGGTGACGGGTCCCGAAGACCATTCATGACATGGACTGTGGGGTCCTTAAACCCATGCATGATACAAAATTCCTGGTTACGTGGAACGTGGATAACGTCACTCTTTGACCCCGCGGAAAACGTCCAGAGCGGATCCTGGTCCTCGCAGAGCACGGCAGTGAACCCGTGTGAAGCATCCAGAGCGGAGCCTGGTCCTCGCCTAGCACGGCAGTGAACCCGTGTGAAGCATCCAGAGCATATACCGGACTGTGGAGTCCTTAAACCCATGGACTATGACGTCCTTAACCTTGACCGAGATGTCTTAAAACTACCAACGGACCGCAATGTCCTTAAACTACCCACGGACCGCAATGTCCTTAAACTACCCATTGACCGAGATGTCTTAAAACTACCAACGGACCGCAATGTCCTTAAACTACCCACGGACCGCAATGTCCTTAAACTACCCATTGACCGAGATGTCTTTAAACTACCCACGGACCGCAATGTCCTTAAACTACCCACGGACCGCAATGTCCTTAAACTACCCACGGACCGCAATGTCTTTAAACTACCCACGGACCGCAATGTCCTTAAAACTACCCACGGACCGCAATGTCCTTAAACTACCCACGGACCGTAATGTCCTTAAAACTACCCACGGACCGCAATGTCCTTAAACTAGAACAATAGAGCCCCCCCTATATGCTCTTTTGTCAGATCTAAACGGTCCTGTTTAAGTTGATCTTAGCCTCAAAGATGGCTAACGCGTCCTTAAACCTTCAAGCAGACTGGACTACGAATCCCCCTAATTAACTCTGGCTCGAGGGTACATCTCTGAACCCCTCTGACATCCGTCGTTGTAATCCTTCAACGTCGTCAGAGAGGTGAGGGGTCCCGACGGCCACACATACAATGGACCGCCACGTCCCTAAACTGGAACATTAGAGTCCAAACACTCTTTTGTAGGATCTAAACGATCCCGTTAAGTTGATCTTAGTCACAAAGCTAGACTAACGCATCCTTAACAAACGTTTGAGTTGATCTTAGCCCCAAGCATGGCTGACGTATCCTCAAACCAAACCCCCAAACCCAAATTTAAGATAATGCGGATTTGGACTAGTCCATGCCCTACGGGCGACGACATAACTCAGTCTCCGTAGACGATCCACGGGCAGTAAAACATAAAACAAAACCCACGACACGAAGTGACCATCTGGAGAAGGAGAAAGTTGTTACCGCAATGCGGTAGCGTAATTAACTGCAGGGGCTTGCGCCTGCAGGGAAGAGCGTCCCCACAATCAAAAACCCCTCAACGAGGGGGAATCTGACGAAGTCTGCTACATCGGTCGCATCCGCTCAAACCTTCGATACATGGTGCCATAAACCAACTTGGCATCTTCGGAGAGGTGAACGGATAGCATCAATTAGCATCTGCCCCGAATCTCAGCGCCAAGACATCGCAGCCTTGCGCGCCGTCTTTCGGAGGGGAACAGTGACCTTATCTTTATCAATTCTTTTTCCACTTGAAAATTTCCATTCATTTTTCCCACCCATTTTTGTTGTGGGGCCGGCCACATTTCCAGGAGAAACAAGTTTGTTTTTGTATGAGTGGAGAGGGGTTTTAATTTGTGTGTGGTTAATTCCTTCATGTCATTTTTGGTGCCCCCCCTCCTTTGTGTGTGGCTGTGAATTGATTAATTCTTTGAGCATGGTTTTTAATTAATGAACTTCACACTTCACACATTTTTTGGTTTTCCAGAGAGCACATTTCTTCTTGTGGCCGAGCTCTTTTGTTTAATGGAATGCTCATTTTTTTTAGCTTGGATCCATGGAAAATTCTTGTGCTAAAATTCCTCCAACCATGGCAACCTCATAAACCCCAAAGAGATAACCTTCTACACTATTTCTATAGCAAGCCTTGGACGCGTCGGCTAGCCAACTTCGCGTCCGAGTTGCCTCGGTCAAGTGGCGGGAGCCCGTAAAAGATTCCGGCTACGTGGTGCCCTTTCCGACGAGCGAGGAGGTGACGGAGATTCCGCGGGAGATCGGAGTGGAGACGAAGACCGAATGACACGGATCGCTTGGTATAGCATCTCTACTCTTTTCTATTTTGCTAGTTGCTAGGTTAATGGCCCGATCCGGGTAAAAAGTCCGCGGTGGTGCCGTTTTGCAAAGATCGCAAAGTTTTTGTTTTCCGCGTTTCCGGCGTCGGATCGACGGCCGGGGTGCCCCCGCGGGCTTACAATACTTTGGTTGTCACACAGTGGTTTCTCCACATAAGACATGGATATTATATCAGACATTCTGGCTACTAGATCTATGGTTTTAGATCTAGCCCAATCAGGGTACTTAGACAGCATTCTAAATGTATCTAGAATGGACGACTCCTGGCACGGTAGTGTACCTGCAGGTGATGGAGTCACCTTCTCTAAAGGTGTCTTACAGACTAAAGGGGAGAGGGATGTGCATGATTGGCAGATCACTTGCTTAGGCAATTGAGTCAATCATGAGATGTCAAGTACCACACCAGACGTTGTTTTTGCAGTAGATGCAATAAGTTGATATTAATCCAATCCTGGAGAAACGGTCGGAAGCAGTTTTAGAACATAAATGGATGTTCTAGGGATATGATAACGGCATCCTCCTTCGGGAGACAGTTATCATTCCAGGCTTCCAAGGTGACCTGGATGACAGAGTGACTGTCAGAGTTAAAGTTTTTCCTCTAACGAGGGGCAGTATTTTGGACAGATGATCCAAGGGGATACTGAGGGAGGTATGGCGCAGGATACTGATTAAGTTCAGCTGTTGATACAGTCTAAGAAGTTTGGATTTGGAGTTCATTTATGAACTAGGTTCTATCAGATATCCAGACATATTCTGAGACAGGTATTACTCATTTCGGGAGATGGCTTTCTCCGTGAACTTGAGATAAAGAGAGACATAGAAAGAAACATTAGGGCGGATCCACTCACTGAGGCTATTCATCGAACGCAATAGTTTTACAAACGGGCTTTGTGAGACTGATTATTAGAGGAGTTGGGTGTTCGGTATCACACGGGCTGTGAGTATGCGACATCGCAATAATTAGCCTTGAGTGCAAGTGGGAGATTGTTGGATATAGTGCCCTCAGAGTCAATTATTGGATCACAGGCACGTGATTGCAATGATTGAGGGAGAACTTATACCGGTAGGACAATCTCTAAGGCTGACTTGGCTGACTATATAGCCCAGCAAATCCGGGTCCATCATGCAACTGAGGCAGCTGGTCAAGTCGTGAAAACGGGGCGGCCGTATCCAAGCTGGTACGATCAAATCAAATACCCGCAAGGCTATACGATACCGAAATTCCATGTGTATAAGGGGACCGGCAATCCTCATCAACACGTCGCCCAGTTCCGGGCCCTCTGCGGTAACACCGGCGGTGACGATAAACTGTTACTCCGTCAGTTCGTTGGCAGCTTATCAGAGACAGCATTCGAATGGTATTCAGAACTTCCGAACGATTCCATCAAAACGTTCGCTGAAATGGAGTTGTTATTCACTCAGCGGTTCGCAAGCGCCAGCGAGCGCACTCCAATTACTGCTTTGATTAACGCCAGGGTAAAGCCAGGCGAAACCTGGGTCCAGTACGCTATACGCTGGCGGAATTTGTGGTCGAGATGCGAGCAACGCATTGAGGAAGCACCCGCAGTGGGTATGTTCGTGGGAACCTTGGACCCCCACGCAACCATCTCCCAGTTTATGATGTTTTTTAAGCCAACCACATTCCAGGCTCTAATTGACAAGTTGGCTCAGATGGACCAGATGGGTCATAGGCCACCTCCCCCGAAGTCGGAACCTCGGAATGATAAGGGTAAAGGAAGGGCCACCTTTGTCGCAAATGCCCAACAGCAACCTGACGCCCCGAAATCGGCAGATCAACTGGAAGAAAGACGCCGGTATTATAATGAAAAGATGAAGCGTCCCTACTCGTTCCCACGAGACAAGACGAGACGGTTATTTGAGCTGGCAATACGCAACAGACTTATTAACCTCCCGAATCCAAGGCGACCGCCGCAACCCACCGAGGTGAATAACCCCAACTATTGCCCTTACCATCAGACGGTAAGCCATCCGATTGAAGATTGCTTCGTCTTCAAAGGATGGATCGAAGATCAATACCTCCAGGGGAAGTTTGTACTGTCCGAAAAGTGGAAGGTGAACCCGCCACAACCACATACTCCTAAAAAGGCAGACACACCGGGGGCAACCTGCTCCTTTATCGAAGAAGTTCCATGGGAAGTCGCGCTATCAACGAAGACCAAAAGGATGCTAAGAGACCTTCATGCGTGTCCTGCAATCGAATGGAAGGACCCTCTTGAACCTCGAATTATCGAAGGAGCAGTGAAGCCCCGCGCAACTACGAAGACTGCTGATAAGGGCCCAAATACCCACGCCCAACCGTCAAAAGCTTCGAAGAAAAAGAAAAAGAAATCCAAGAAGCCCGCGAAGCTTGGAGACGAGCAAACAAACTTGCAGAAACAAATCGACGCGCTAGAAGAATATAATCAGAAGGCGCGAACTCCTGTCACACTGCAAGAGTTCCTCAGCCACATCTTTCAAGAGGACGATGATGGAGAAAACTCGTCGGACGAATCCGAGGGATATACGGCAAGTTGCAACATGATCTCCCACTCGTTTATCGATGATGAGAAAACTCCTATCACTAAGAAGCCGAAGGCAGAGCCCGAACCAGAGCGTGCGAGGCTGACAACTGATATGATCAATGCCTTCCTAGACGAGATTCGTCTAAAAAGTAAAGCGGATCAGGAGCGCGAGATGGCAACATCAGGAGGAACCAAATGCGGGCGACTGAACGAAAGAGTTGAGCTACCCCTGCCAGAGCGAAAGGCATCCGAAATGGACAAGAAGATATTCAAGACAAGGAAAAGGTTCGCCAAAGCCATGTCAATGGGAATGAGGCTACCCCCCTCGGAAGGAGACACGCACGATGGGGCGGAGAAACACCTCGATTACTGCGCATATCATCGGAAAGTCTCACACCCCACAGAGGAGTGCGACGCCTTTAAGATATGGTGGCAAGGATATGTTGCTCGCCGGCAACACTTCAAACGCATGAAACGAAAGAGCCGTCGGGAGCGAAGAAGCGCTGTTGACGGACCCAACAGAATTACTGGCAACTGCTATATGGCTCATACCGAGGGATCGCAAGTCCTCACCTTTGGGAGCGACTCTGATGAAGAAGTGACTCTGGGCCCTCTCTTTGAAGAATCCGCGCTAAGGAAAGATGAGGAATCAGAAGCCTGCGGAAACACTCAGTTGCGCAGTCGCACACTCCCGGAAAAGAATCTCGGGCCTACGAACAGAAAAGATAAGGGAAAGGAAAAGGTCACTGAAGATATCACTTTGGATGACCAAGTCGCAAAAGAATTGGCTGCCAAAGACCCTCCTAGGAGGGGTAAAGTGGACTATAACATCCTCGCGCATCTAAGGAAGCTACCTTCTCAGCTTAGCATTCTCGATGCCCTCCTATTATCAAAAGAAGCACGGGACTCACTAATTAAGGCACTACAAGAACCTGAGCAATTCCAAGCCTTTCTCGCCACTGAAAAGATGAAGGACGAACTGGAAGAAGTGCATACGGCCGACGTCACTTTCGGTGATGAAGACCTCCTTCTCGGGACGTGCGACCATAACCGTCCCCTATATGTCTCTGGGTACTGTCATGACATCAAGATTGGTAAGATCCTGGTGGATAATGGATCCTCCGTCAATCTCCTTAATGTTCGAGTGCTGAAAGAAATCTGCATGAGTGTGCAGCATCTCGCTCGGGACAAAATTACTATCTCCGGTTTTGACTCACAATCGTCACGGACTCTCGGGTCCGTGATACTAACATTACGCTTTGGACTTCTCGTCACGGACATCAAATTCCATGTCATTGACGCCAAGACCTGCTACAATGCCTTGCTCGGCCGTCCTTGGTTACACGAGTACAACATCGTCCCTTCTACACAACATCAGTGTATGAAGTATTTTAAAGATGGTTTCGAGTATACTGTGACGGGTGAGCTGAACCCATTTTCCGTGAACGAAGTCCGCAAATACGAGGATGCGAAATACTTCTTGCCAGACTTTGAAGATACAGAAAAGTGTCACGACTCGGAGAACAAGGCCGCCGCCACCATCCCTGTTTTCGGAAGCGATACCGAAGAAGAAGAAGAGATAGTTTATACGGGGCCAGCTCAACGCAACAACCAGAGGACGCCCATCCCCATACTGGTCTTTGGAAGTGATTCGGAGGATGAGGTCAATGCCGTATTCTCCAATCGGCTTTCAATACAAGCACCTCCGTGCGATGACCATAACTTGCAAATCACCATGGTACCGCAAGAAAACTACAAGGACCTCGACACGCTTCAAGCTCACAGTGTGCAAGAGCTGCAAACGTTTTGCGTCCCCCCCAGGCGAAAGGGTGAGAAGATGATCCTATTCTATCGATCCTCAGAGTCGAAAGTAGAGAAAGAGATCTGGCACGGCGTAGATGCTACATGCGACAGACTCCAACCCATCCGTTTGCCCAGATACTATACAAATGGATTAAAGAAGCTATTGAAGCGCCAACGAGTACCCTTAAAACAAACTGTTCGACAGGCTCGGTTCTACAACAAGATCTGGGATGTCCCTGGAACCCAACGCAAATTGCCCAACGGGAAAATGGAGACACTCGGGCTTGGATACGCGAGAACCGGAAAACGAGAACGGGCTCATAACAGCTACGCTATATATACCTTTGATGAAGAGGAGGACGCCCTGTCAGGAGATGCCAACCCCTCATCAAAACCAGACCACGCGATTGAGGCGCCAAGTCCGCCATTCCTAGAACGAATGGACAAGCCTAGCAAGAAAGTGGGTCAGAAAGGTCGGGAAGACCCCAACCACGAAATGGCCATCTACGAGAAGGCCAGGACGCAACGTCTATTTCAACAGGCTGCGAAAGGCAAGAATGCTCATCCTTGTCAACCCATCATGCGAAAGGCCCGATGCGGAGACGGAAATAAGTCGAGAAGCGGAAAAAAGAGCCGACAACAACGACGCAGGATTAGAGGATTACGTGATCGGGTACTGCACAGCTCGGATTCGTCCTTCATAGAAAAGATGAGTCGAGCGTACTCCTTCCCCCGAGACAAGACGAAAAGATTACTCAAGCTCGCCCTAAAACATCAGATGATCGCGCTTCCGGAGTGTGGACACCCTAAGCAAGCTAATAAGGCCTCTCGCTCGGGCTATTGCTCTTATCACCAAGCCGCAGGACATCCTACCGAAGACTGCTTCACCTTCAAGAACTGGGTCGAGGACCAGTACCAACGGGGCAGATTCGCTTTATCCAAAAGCTGGAGGGTAACGCCGCCACGAAAGCACGAACCCAAAGCCGCAAGAGCAAAACCGGATCCACCTCAGTCCTGGGAGCGGATTCGTACCTGTTATACGATTACGATATTAAAAGAACAGCCCGAGAACATAGATGACCTTCCCCGGTGCTTTGAGAACAGCGATGATGAGATGATCTCAGAATTTCCGCCAGCTCCAAAAGAACTGGAAGACGGTATACATACTACCGCAGATAACCTCAGAAAGATTGAGTTGGGATCGGCAGAGGACCCGAGACCAACATTTGTCAGCGAGCTACTCTCTGAAGAGAGGGTGGCCGCGTTAAAGAACGTGCTTCTACGGCATAAAGACTGCTTCGCGTGGAACTACTCTGAGATGCCAGGATTAGATCCGGAGGTCGCTGTGCACAGATTAGCAATATCCCCAGACATCAGGCCAGTCAAGCAGGCACCAAGAAGGATGCGGCTCGAGCTTGAGATGAGCATCAACGCCGAAGTCAAGAAACTGATCGATTCTGGATTTATTCAAGAAGTCCAATATCCCGATTGGATCGCCAATATCGTCCCGGTGATGAAGAAGAATGGGACGGTGCGTATATGCGTGGATTTCAGGGATCTCAACAAAGCCTGTCCAAAAGATGATTTCCCAGTGCCGGTAACCGAGCTAATGATAGATAACACGTCCACTCACGAGATCTTCTCCTTTATGGACGGTTCCTCAGGATACAATCAGATAAAAATGCATCCCGAAGACCAGAAGCACACCGCTTTCCGGACCCCTTTGGGTGTATTTTGCTACAGGGTTATGCCCTTCGGTCTAAAGAACGCCGGCGCTACCTATCAAAGGGCCATGACAAAGATCTTCGATGACCTCATACATGACATCGTCGAGTGCTATATCGACGACCTCGTAGTAAAGAGCATGTCATATGAAGATCACTTAAATCACCTAGAGACTGTATTTCAACGCCTTCGGCAATATAATTTGAAGATGAATCCCCTCAAATGCGCGTTTGGAGTCTCCTCGGGAAAATTCTTGGGATTCGTCATCCGACACCGAGGTATTGAGATAGATCCGTCAAAGATTAAAGCGATCATGGAAATGCCCCCGCCAAGAACCCTCAAACAGTTGCGGTCTCTCCAAGGGAAGCTCGCATACATCCGGCGATTTATCGCAAATCTTTCAGGCAAATGCCGCCCCTACAGTCACCTGATGAAGAAGGGAACCCCATTCGTCTGGGATCAAAAATGCCAAGGCGCACTAGACGAGATCAAGCAGTACCTGCAGAACCCGCCGGTATTAGCTGCGCCGGTCAAAGGAAAACCCCTCATTCTTTATACAACCGCCCTCGAAGGTTCCTTGGGCGCACTATGGGCGCAAGAGAACGATCAGGGAAAAGAGAGAGCACTCTACTACTTAAGTCGAGTTCTACTGGGGGCAGAAAGCAATTACTCTCCCATTGAAAAACATTGCTTGGCGTTAATCTTCGCGATAACAAAGCTCAGGCACTATGCGTTGGCACACGAAGTCTGCCTCATCTCGAAGGTGGACCCTCTTAAATATTTGATGTCAAAGGCTATATTAACGGGTCGACTCGCTAAATGGGCCCTACTCTTGATGGAGTTCTCGATAACATATCAACCTCTCAAGGCAGTGAAAGGCCAGGCCATTGCCGATTTCCTCGCTGAGCACCCGATACCGGCCGATTCTCCTTTGAATTGTGACTTGCCGGACGAGCATGCATTTGATGCGATTAGCGGTGGAAGCACCCGATGGGAACTCTATTTCGATGGAGCGTCCTCTATAAAGAAACAAAAGCAAGGTATCCCAATGATCAAGTCAGGGATAGGCCTCATCTTTGCGACTCCACAAGGAGGGATAATGCGCTTCGCCTTCTCCTTAACAGAGCCGAGGACAAACAATGAAGCTGAATACGAAGCCCTGATAGCAGGTCTTGAGCTTGCCATTGACATGGGAATCGAAGACCTCCTTATATATGGGGATTCTCAGCTGGTCATTAGCCAAGTTAATGGTGACTACCAAACGTGCAAACCGGAGTTGGTGAGATACGGCGAAAAGGTACAACAACTGTTGGCCCAAATTCCCTCCTATACTTTGGAGAACATACCGCGCGCGGAAAACAGCAAAGCAGACGCGTTGGCCAAACTCGCTAAAGAACTGGCTGACGAGAACCTCGATGACGTCAGAATCGTGGTACAAAGCCGTCGAGTGCTCGCCCCGGCAGAAATATCTCCGGAATCATGCAAAGAAAAGGGAGCGACTGAGCAGATGACCCTACAAATAAAGGACCATGAGAAGGCTGAAGACTGGAGGGAAGTCTTCATAGACTACTTTAAGTCCCGCCGAATGCCCGAAGAAGCGTCTTCAAGACATCAGCTCATGAAACGAGCTCTATCTTTCGCTTTTGTCAACAATACCCTGTACAAGAGATCGCTCGATTCTCTATGGCTGAGATGCTTAGGACCTGACGAAGCAGAAAAAGTCGTTCAAGAAGTTCATGACGGACTTTGCGGTTCTCACCAAGCAGGCCCAAAGATGAAGTTAAAGATTAAACGAATGGGCTACTACTGGCCCACAATGATCCAGGACTGCCTCGAGTATGCGAAGCAATGCCACTCGTGCCAGATTCATGGAGATTTCATCCATCAACATCCAAATCCGCTACACCCAACGGTGGCCAGCTGGCCATTCGAGATGTGGGGGACTGACATAGTCGGTCCCATTGAACCAGCATCATCTCGGGGACACCGTTTTATCCTGGCGACAACTGATTACTTCTCCAAATGGGCAGAAGCAGTACCACTGAGGGAAGTGAAGACGGAGAATATCCTCCATTTCTTCAAAACGCACGTCATCTATCGATTTGGAACCCCACGGCGGATTATCTCCGATAACGGGCCAGCCTACAGGAGCCATAAGATTAGCCGCTTCGCGCAGCAGCACAATATAGACTGGAGGTATTCTTCAGTTTACAACCCGCGAGCCAACGGTCTGGCCGAGGCCTTCAATAAGACCTTGACGAAGATTATAAAAAAGACCGTCTCCCGGAATAAGAGAGACTGGCACGAGAGGCTGCAAGAAGCCCTTTGGGCTTATCGAACTACATTCAAGACGGCCACAAATACAACGCCATACGCGTTGGTATTTGGGACGGAAGCAGTACTCCCCCTCGAGATAGAGTTACCCTCTCTACGAGTGGCAGTCCACCACGAACTGACCGACGAGGAAAATGCCCACCTTCGACTTGAGGAGCTTGATGCCCTCGACGAAACCCGACTTATAGCGCAACAACATCTAGAAGCCTACAAAGCAAAGATGACACGCTCGTACGAAAGATTGACCAGGCCAAGGGCGTTCCGCCAAGGCGAACTCGTGCTGGTAGTCAAAAGACCTATGATCCCCAATCGTGCCAAGCGGGGAAAATTCGAGCCAAACTATGAAGGCCCATACATCATAGACCAGGTTTACCAGGGTGGAGCCTATCTACTCGTGGACATGCACGGTGAGAGGCCTTTCAGGCCAATAAATGGCCGCCTCTTGAAGAGATACTATGCTTAGTGAGCCACAGCCTGGGTCAACGATAGATGACGACGACTATGTCCGCTCGCTATCTTCCTAGGCTCAGACTTTACAAGCAGTAGCTGGCCTTCCCATAACGACGGACCGAAACGTCCTTAAACTAACGAGGGACCGAAACGTCCTTAAACTAACAAGAGACCGAAACGTCTTTAAACTATGAACGGACCGAAACGTCCTTAAACTATCAATGGACCGAAATGTCCTTAAACTAACGATGGACCGAAATGTCCTTAAACTAACGACAGACCGAAACGTCTTTAAACTAACGATGGACCGAAACGTCCTTAAACTAACAACGGACCGAAACGTCCCTAAACTACTGCCGCAGCATCCTTAGGCTGGCAAGATAAAAAAAAAAAAAAAAAAAAAAAAAAAAAAAAAAAAAAAAACGGTATGTCCATAAAGCAAAATGGGCACGGATGAAAACCCGAAAGGGCTCCGTGAGTAAAAACAGCAGGGCTACCGGCGAGTGTTTGTGAAAACCCGAAAGGGCGCAGCCTCGTTAAAAGACACTTACAGGGTCCTCTCGACCTTGTAAGGAGAAACCACCCGCGTGAGATCCTTACGACTCATAAGGGAGAAACACACTTGGGGATCCCCACGATTCCTAAGGAGAAATTACACTTGCGAGATCCTCACGACTCGTAAGGAGAATTCTCTTATGGGACCCTCACGGCTCATAAGATTTGAAAGTCTTAAGTTACAGAAACCTTAACCTGTTCTTAAGCAACTCCCACAACCTTCGATATTGCCCTACAAGCAGCTCATACTGACCCTTGTATACAATCCACGGGCGCGAATAGACATTTCCCTAACAAAGCCCCACCCGTAACTAGGGATATATCTACGTGGTGAACAACCCTCGCAAATCCTCTCGACTTATAAGGGGAAAATCCTCTTTGTAAGATCCTTACGACTTACAAGAGAACATGCACTTAAGAATCCCCACGATTCTTAAGGAGAAAACACACCTGCAGGATCCTCACGACTTGTAGGGAGAAACACCTTTGTGAGACCCTTACGGCTCATGAGGTCAAAAGCCTTGGTCGACAGGACCCTTAACCCTGTTTGCTAAGCCACCTTTGTTCAAACGTCGACAGAGGCAAATGATGATCCGCTCCTGGCAACATTCCAGTTGTAGCGGTGCTGATGCCGAAACCCGTATCCAAGAAATCCGAGCTTGCCGCAAGAAGCTAGCAAGCCACACATGCATGACAAAATGGCCGAAATGATGGGACAACTTGCAAAATCTCAGCGGTTCACAGATAACTTAGTGTTCATCACCGTGGCATTCGTCTCGATACAGCAGACGCGATACCAGCAAATGAAGCGAAGGCCAAATTCCTAGCTTTCATTGTCTCGACAACACAACATCAAGCGAAACGGAACAGCGGCAACCCCAAGTTCCATGGCTCGGCGACACATATCGCCAAGAGTCAACCCCCATCCCGTGAAATGCGGATACAATCAGCAGACTTCCTGGTTACGTGGAAAGCGGATAATGTCACTCTTTGACCCCGTAAAAAAAAACGTCCAGAGCGGATCCTGGTCCTCGCAGAGCATGGCAGTGAACCCATGTGAAGCATCCAGAGCGGAGCCTAGTCCTCGCCTAACGCGGCAGTGAACCCGTGTGAAGCATCTAGTGCAAACTTCCTGGTTACGTGGAAAGCGGATAATGTCACTCTTTGACCCCGTGAAAAAACGTCCAGAGCGGATCCTGGTCCTCGCAGAGCATGGCAGTGAACCCGTGCGAAGCATCCAGAGCGGAGCCTAGTCCTCGCCTAACGCGGCAGTGAACCCGTGTGAAGCATCTAGTGCAAACTTCCTGGTTACGTGGAAAGCGGATAATGTCACTCTTTGACCCGGTGGAAAACGTCCAGAGCGGATCCTGGTCCTCGCAGAGCATGGCAGTGAACCCGTGCGAAGCATCCAGAGCGGAGCCTAGTCCTCGCCTAACGCGGCAGTGAACCCGTGTGAAGCATCTAGTGCAAACTTCCTGGTTACGTGGAAAGCGGATAATGTCACTCTTTGACCCCGTGGAAAACGTCCAGAGCGGATCCTGGTCCTCGCAGAGCATGGCAGTGAACCCGTGCGAAGCATCCAGAGCGGAGCCTAGTCCTCGCCTAACACGGCAGTGAACCCGTGTGAAGCATCTAGTGCAAACTTCCTGGTTACGTGGAAAGCGGATAACGTCACTCTTTGACCCCGTGGAAAACGTCCAGAGCGGATCCTGGTCCTCGCAGAGCATGGCAGTGAACCCATGCGAAGCATCCAGAGCGGAGCCTAGTCCTCGCCTAACGCGGCAGTGAACCCGTGTGAAGCATCTAGTGCAAACTTCCTGGTTACGTGGAAAGCGGATAACGTCACTCTTTGACCCCGTGGAAAACGTCCAGAGCGGATCCTGGTCCTCGCAGAGCATGGCAGTGAACCCGTGCGAAGCATCCAGAGCGGAGCCTAGTCCTCGCCTAACACGGCAGTGAACCCGTGTGAAGCATCTAGTGCAAACTTCCTGGTTACGTGGAAAGCGGATAACGTCACTCTTTGACCCCGTGGAAAACGTCCAGAGCGGATCCTGGTCCTCGCAGAGCATGGCAGTGAACCCGTGCGAAGCATCCAGAGCGGAGCCTAGTCCTCGCCTAACACGGCAGTGAACCCGTGTGAAGCATCTAGTGCAAAATTCCTGGTTACGTGGAACGTGGATAACGTCACCCTTTGACCCCACGGAAAACGCTCAGAGCGGAGCCTGGTCCTCGCCAAGCACGGCAATGAACCCGTGTGAAGCATCCAGAGCAAACACCGGACTGTGGAGTCCTTAAAATCCACGGACTATGACGTCCTTAACCTCGACCGCGATGTCTTAAAACTAACAACCAACCACCCCTATTCCTCACAGATTTTTGCCTCGGTTTAAGGGTACATCTCTTCACTCCTTTGATGCCCGGCGTTGTAATTCCTCAACGTCTTCAAAGAGGTGACGGGTCCCTGTAACCAAACATCGGACTGTGGAGTCCCTAAATCCACGGACTATGAGGTCCTTAACCTTGACCGTGATGTCTTAAAACTAACATCGGACTGTGGAGTCCTTAAATCCACGGACTATGAGGTCCTTAACCTTGACCGCGACGTCTTTAAACTACAATATCTGGAGAAACCCCTGACTCCGTAGAGCACGGGCGAGGGTAACCGCATCCGGCACTCGCAAATCCTCACGGCTGGGGAGAGAAAACTCTTTATGAGACCCTCGTGGCTCGTAAATGCAGAAGTCTCAGAAAGCATATCTTAAACCTGAACCCTGAGTCATCCCTGTCCTGCAAGGAGATCGAAATAGAATATCCGCAGAATGCATTCAATGAAAAGAGGACACATCATTGAGAGGAAAATTGTATCTTTTATTCATAAACCAAAATGGATACAAAATACAGTTCATAAAAAAAAAAAGAAGAAGATACCCTTATTCATGAGTATGTACAAAAAATAGAAGAAAAGATACAAGTCCTTAAGCCGGCGGGCGGTGCAGTAATTTCACCAGCTCGTCATTCTGTTGTTGAGCCACAGCTTCATGACGCAGGATCTCCAGAAGACGAGCCTCCGCCTGAGCTTGCTGGGCCTGATATAAAGCGAGCCGGGCTTCAAGCTCTTTTTCAATGGCCTTGTGAGCCTCAACCCTCTCGCGAGTAAACGCGGCGGCTTTATCAAGAGCCACCACCTCCTTAATGGACTCCTGAAGCACCCGCCACAGCTCATACGCTTTGTCGGCTTTGGCTGTAAAGCTGGCCTGAAGCTCGCTCAGCACCTTAGAAGCTAGCTCCCTCTCTGAAAGTTTACGGTCGAACCCTCTTCTCGCACAACAATATGTTCGCTACGTACCGTTCTACCAGGCCATGTAAGCTCGCTTTCGTGACCACGACCTTAGAAACAAGACACTTACAAGACCATATGAATGGGCTTCCGGTTAACAGCACTAATCGATCTGAAACAAGTTCATATCACCCGGTATGAAAAGCAACGAGAAAATTTCCAATGTTATCCTATCGAGCATGTGTTATCAATTACATGGACATTCGGAAGAGAGATACAATTCAAGGCTTTGATTCACACGCAACATGACAATAGTATTGGTAACGGAAGAAAGTTTTCATAAAAAGGAACACAAAATTTATTCATGTAAGCGGAAACATACATACGAGTACTGAGCCTACATGAAAGTTCAACATAAAGCATAAAAAGGGGGGGAGGGATTCTACACTAACGAAAAAGATCACCAAACACAGGATCAGCGGCACAGGGGTTGATGAAGCAAAGGACAAAATTCTCCATCTCTCTCTCCGCTTTCTCCAGCATATCGAAGCGACGATTCTCGCGAGGAGTCGCTCCCCATCGGTTGGTGCCGTGTTCGTCCGCGAATGCAAACATAATAGCTCGTCGGGCCTTTATCTCGCTCAGTAGATGAATTGAGCAGTCCCTCAGAGCCTGAGTAATCAGACAGGCTTCATGAAAGCTCTCGAGCTTTTCCTCCGCCGCATCAAGCATCGCCAGGGTCATCTCTGCCGGGTGAGGAGGAATATCGGCAAGCACGGCCGAGAAGATCATCTGGAGCCAGAGAGAACCCATCGGGAGGGGAGACCCCCTACGGATCGAGAGTTCATGCATGGCTGAATCGCATTCGTTGTCGGTAAGGAGAGGGTCCACCAACCGAGCAGCAAAGCGGGGGATCATCTCCTCAAGAGAAACTTCCCACGGCTGTCGACGAGCGTGAGGGCGATTACAAGCCATGGCACTCGTTTCTCCCTCAAGAAAAATATATATGAATCTCTCCGTGAAAAGAAAAGCCTCATATATAATGAAGTGCATTAAGTGCTGTGCGCGGAAAATCCTGCATGGAAATTATTTCCAAGGCCCAAAAAAAAAGAAAAGCCCCGAAAATCAAGGGGACGGAACTATTCCCAAGGCCCCTTTTCTGCACCTAAAATTGTGCACTAAGGGTATGGCATGAGAAAAATCTTGTGAACAACCACATTAAGGGATCCCACGTGGGGAACACGTGAGGCCTAAAAACCTGACGTGCAGTTAAAAGGAAAATATGGAGTGGTACCCCACATATTAAAAGCACGAGTAACAGCAGTAGCAAAATAATAAAATTTTAAAAGCATGCAAATGTACCAGGATACAACAAAATTTATTACCCAGACTTCAAGAAGGCAATACAAAATAAAAAGAAAATTTTTATAATGGCAAGGCTTCAGACGCGGGGCACGGGTTGAGAAACTCGGAATTGACTTTATTCAAGATCTTCCAAGCATTTCGAACCTCCCGAGTATGTTTTCTCTCACGGTCACAG